>OV121097.1:13706923-13751923 GCA_921293015.1 Phorcus lineatus | reverse complement strand
AATATATGATGTGATATGGTAAGATGTTTATGATTGAAGTGATATAATATGATATAATATAGTATAATATAATATAATATAATATAATATAATATAATATAATATAATATAATATAATATAATATAATATAATATAATATAATATATTCTAGCATTGTTGCGGTAAAGATCAAAGGCGCCGCCTATCCTTTATTCCGCGATAAAGTATAGTTTTTGAATGACGTCATGAAACAATGACCCATGACGTCAACAACAATAACGTTATGACGTCACTGGTTATGGCCCTGGTCGAGCATTTTCAATTAACTGCCAAATTAGATTAATTTCATTTAAGCTATTTTTGGCTGAAATATGATTTACACGAGTTAAAATCGACATGCTAGAAAAGAAATAGAGTAGCCTCAACCATCATGTGTTTTGCAATAAAGTATAGTTTTGCCCTGAACTATTATTAACGTCAAACCACTCGGCCTTCGGCCTCGTGCTTTAACTATAATAGTTCAGGGCAAAACTATACTTTATTGCAAAACACATGATGGTTGAGGCTACTCTATTTCTTAAATATAATATAATATAATATAATATAATATGATAAATGAACCTTTATCAATAACTGTTGATAAAACTGTTTATGTTATCAGAAAACAATGTTATGATGTTTTAATTACCATCCGAAATCATTGTTCCTTAGTTATCCGTATTAGAGTAGGTCACTGACCATAAAACTGCCATTATGGTTCTTTAATGAGACTTTAGCGTTGTGACGATATCAGCATTATGACGTCAATGCAAATATTTTATGTCATCAATTTCGTGACATCATCGATTTTCATCTGTATTCTCAGTGACGTTAAAGCTTTGTGAGTAAATTAATCGATGATAGTAAAACAGTATGCACGTTTGATTTTTGAGATTTCTAACCTAAGCGGGTTATAAAAGTTCTCATAATGGTCATAGAAATAACAATTATTTTAAAAGTAACTTAACAAGATGCAAGAATTTCTGATTTCTCGTTCATCAAGTTAACATTTTGAACCTTGAAGGAGTGAAGCAAGTTAAAAACGGCTAATAGTTCATATGACATCATATGAGTTTTGTTTTTTAATCCTGCTCTGTATCTTAATGTTTCAGCAAAACAAATATCTTGAATAAGAAAAAAATATCACCCAACTCGGTGTTAGGAATTACGAAATATCAATCCCATGTGAAGTATTGCATCAAATTCTTCTCTAACGTTCTTTCTTTAGCACAATGACTAACTCGGGTAAGATAATTAGTTATATAATCAATGTCATGATAAAAGGATAATATAGTGTTGCTGAATTGAGGATTAATTACCATCGATATTGCTCTTTGATCTTTGGGAATTATTCACTGGATTGAGAATTATTGATGACACTAAGGTGAGAAGCCACACCTGGATAGTATCAGCGTTGATTAACTTCCTAGTTAACCTGACCAAATGACGTAAGCAAAAGGTACGACAATAAACAATTTATGGTCCATGATTAGAATTACGGCTTTAGATTGAATTCGATTCTTGTTATTTACGTGTTACATTTTGTGAAGTTGATTTTTTTTTAATTAAATAACATACTTTTAATTTTTATACGGAGTTTAACGTTTTTCCTTACTTTTTACATTCATTATATTAGATTGCAATGTCAATTTATTCAAGTATAAAATAGTATTATGTACTGAAGGTCTTATATTTCATAATTCCAAACCTATATGGATATATATATATATATATATATACTTGTGCCAGGCTTTTTTAAAACAAAGATTTCAAAATATCACGAGGGTTAAAACCGTTCTTGCATTTTCAATCATGCCGTCATGTCATGAACACTCTGCTCCACTTATTAAAATAATTGTAGTAAATGTAAATTTGTAACATGTCACATCGATATCAGTTAATACGTCTAATACGTCGTAAACTCATTACCATATCATAACTCCTAAACTGTGCTATCATTGGAAAACGTATATGTGATTTATCATAAAATATTTTCGCTTTTAGATGGCATCATATAGCAACGTCACCAGCAGTAAACTGTCTTCATCCATTCAAAGTAGTTCAGCCCAGAGATCAAATAAGCAGTACCAAATGAACAACTTCTTCCAGGAAAGAAATATTGGCGATCGCCAGTTGATATTGAAAGGACCTCCTGCCAAAACGTCAAAGTCATCAGGTGACGTCACTGTGTCACAAAAGACTTCCGGTCAGGTGAAGAAAGTACAGAGTATGATGACAGAACTGGAACTTATGTGATGAGTGATGAAGAAACTGGTGATGACGCCACAGTGACTTCAATAAGATATGATGACGAGAGTTCTGAATAATATCTAATTGTTGTTAAAATTTCAATAAATGGTATGTCACACAGTGTACTATTTGGAAAATTATAAAATGTAAAAAATGAAAGTACATAGCTTATGAGTAGTGATAGATAAGTTTTGAGTAGAAGACATCACAAGTCTCGGCATAATAGTAGGCTCAAAAGCAATAGCGAGTTCATTTAACAATCACTGAAACTTAAAGTACAAATGCATCAGATAATTGGTTCAGCTGATCCGAAGCGTTCAGACGAAAAAGAAAATAGCCTCATCTGAAGCCTGCTTGTTTCCTGAAAACGATTTATAACCGTGGATAGAACTTGGGTAAACCAAGTTCAGAGGAACAGTCAAAACATTGGAAGTAAAGAATGTAAAGTCTCTTCCTTCCAGGGTTCTCATGGTGGTTTCTCTCCGAAAAAGGGTCAACTATTTAACGGCCATAACTGTGACTCACTTCTAAGACAATGGAGGCGAGAAACTAAGGCGAAGAGACGATGTGAATTATCCCAAGGTGTGATCATCCACCGAGACAATACATCAGTGCAGACATCAGCTAGCGCTATTTTCATGTAATGACCTGTGACTGTTGGTTTCACCTTCTTAAGGAGCCAGGGGCGGGAAAGCACAGTGGTAACGCGTTCAGCATCGCCGTTCGTGGTTCGAATCCCGCTCGGTTATCTGGAGTAAAGAACTGTTCTACACGCAGAAAGGTTTGGGTGCAATGCTACACTGAATTTCAGCGCAGTACCACACATGTTTTGCTGGTTCCAGCCGATGCTCGCAGGTTTCATTAAATACTATTGAAAGCGGTTTTAACCTCAAGTCACCTCACTTCGCCTCTTCAAGAGCAACTCTACTCTCTTGCTTTAGCTCTCAGAATCTTTTTTTATGTTTCCTGCTTTTGAGATATGTCTTTCCGGTTCAACGATGACGTTATAGCTACTGCTGCCGATTTGAAATCCTTAATAATGTGTAAAGTCTCTACTTATCAATCATCTCTCGTATTGACTGTATGAAAGTTAAAAATAAACAATAAACAAGTATTAGGAGAAAACCTTTGTTCTGGAAAATATTGGTTAATAACACTTTTGACAAATCGAACAACGGTGTTTATCGGCTGTGAAGAAAGACGTATGAGGGGACATATAATCAATTCAATATTACAAAAATTGGCTAGTGTTTTATATCCACTTCTATGAACTTACTTATCTCCCCTCGTAACTGTTAAGATCTTAACCTTTTCAATCTGTGACTGTTTCTTGATCTAGCTAAAAAAATATTATTTTGATAAAGATTTTAAGAAGGGGATGATGGTCGCGATGTTGAACATCAGTTAAGCTAAGTGACAAAATGGGTTGATACCTATTAAGGAAAAGAAGATTTGAATTCATGCTGAAATAAATCAGATGAGATAAGAATTCACCATATTCAGTGAAAAATTTTATAATACGTGGAAGAATATTAAACTAAATGGTCCTAATGCGGTATACCAAGATGTGATGTGATTACGGTAGATGACGGAAGCGTGAACCGATGTAAGAAAAATTGCAACGATTGAACGCAATAATATGTACCACACGTCAACGTCTCGCAAAATTGTTGTGCAACGTTCACCAAATGCCTTTTATAAACATCATGTTTTTTTCTAATGAGAACTCAATCTAAAATCACAAAACTTGATTTGTGTTTGATACATGTTGAATAGTGATTAATTGATGGTAATTTTTTTTAAATTGTGTCTGTTCCATTACTTTTTGTAAGAAACCGTGCTCTAGCTGTGTCATCATATCTGAATATAATAGTTATTCGATAATAGGCTGATAACAAACCACAATGCTTTTGTCAAGCCTGGTATATTGATATAGAGCAGATTCATTCCATTGCTTCATCAAACTGTCAAACCTGTCGATATTTATTGATTTTGTCTTCAATGAAGCTAGAAGTTAATACCCAAAGAATGAAGGGTGAGGACGTGATTTTGCGGTCATTCATACTTCATTTGTTTGGGGCTCGTAGTAAAAATCTAGTGAAACTGTTATGTATAATCTGTTATTTGAAACAGGTGAAATGGACGTTTGAGAGAGCACCAACTGACGATGATGAAACTTAATCACGTGATTTTTTTTCATGTCATTTCATTTTGCATCATTTTCATCGACCTTAAGGGGATATTTAAATGAGTTTATTATATCAGAAATGCTGATATCTTATGATTACGCACAAAAGAGTTGTATTTTAACATCAAACCTATAGAAATAATTCTCTACAGTAAACGTTATTGGCAGACAAGCTATTCCAGGTTCTTGTCACATTTCCTGTAGAAACCAAGGTGCCACTGTAATGAGTCCGAGAAACTCTACCCTTAAAAACAGTCACAAAATTATTATTTGGAAACATAACCTCTGTTACAATTGATTCCACTAGCACTTGCATTAGCATTGGGTATTTTCACAACTTCAATCGTCCATATTACTAGTCCAATGTGAAAATTGATCTCCATACCTGGAACTCCTTTAACAAAGCCGTACGTTAGTATGATCGTAAGTCCTCAAAGTTACCTTAGCGCAATGTTAAAGCATGGGAGTTAAGGTTAACCTTAGTTAAGTTTGTAATAGGAAACCCTCACTGATTCTGACTTATAGAATATATGTGCGCATCGAAGAGGTGAAGGAACCCTATTCTTCTTACAGGCACAGGCCAAACGTTTAGTTTGCAGCAATGGCTTTGTCTGCAACTATGGTTGCAAATATTCAGGTTAAGGTATTACTGGCATAAGGAAGCACTTGGCTCAAAATGAGGTTACGCTTGAAGAAATAATTACATGAGATACCTCTATGTGGCGAGAATGAGAAAATGGAGTCTGAAATAGTTGATGAAGTATATTCAAAAGGCTTTCCTGTTGGGAGTATTTTAGTGAAAAAAGTATTGGGGGAGACAGTCGTATTTGAAGTAAGTGTTACTACGTTAGGATCCTTACCTTGTTGAAAACATTTTACTGCTGTTTAAATGTTCCACATGTTGGCAATCAATGAAAACACATCTGTTCAAAGTTGATTTGCAGATTGGACCTGGCTACGATAATACTACATTAATAACTCGGTAAAATTCGAGAAGTGTTTTAAGTATACATTCAGAATGGATATGTGCGTTTTCATAAATACTCCCATTATTATTCTAAATGGACATGGAATAAATGGAAACATATACATTTTATGTTCCTTGTTAATTGGTACAAAATCCAGGCACAATAGGAAGCAAACACACTCCCATTATCGAATACATTTCTATTTACATCCAATTTGATAACGAGTTATTCGGTTGCCATGGCAAACATTTGATGCTTTATTTGTGTTTTCTCTAATAGCGGTAGATAAAGTAAAAAGCGAAATCAATATCCACAGAATGTCATGAAGACTAAACGCAAATATTCGAGATTTTTTAGTCAAATTAATGCTCAAATCAGGAATATCCTGTTTAAGATGATACTGGAAACAATATATACTGTACAGCTGCATACCAAAAGTTTGTTCACATACCTGATTATATTAGTGCAAATATCATGTAATTTGAGATGCCTTTGAGGTATTGTAGCGTTGCAAAATATAAACGTATAATATTGAATTTTCAATACACATATGCAGATCCATTGTTCTTCTAAGGAAAATGTTTATCGTACCCAACAAATACCAGTAACAGTTTGGGCAGGTCATTGAAGTGACCAGGGGTCAAAATTCCGAAAACACTAATTTTTATTTTTCTCAATAAAATACTTTATAAGTTATCAAATTCTTTAAAGATTAGTCACATTTGCTCCTTAGAATAAAGTCATTGTGATAATGTTGGTTTTAATCTCAGAGAGTCCATATGGAACATTTTATTTGACACTTAACGAAATCGTAATTTCGAAAATGTGACCCCTTCCGGATATATCAATATGCCAAAATTCGAATTTTTGCACAAGATACCAGAAGATCCCAAAATGAGTTCAAGAATGGCTATTCCACACATGGACAGATGGGGATTCATTGTCTGTTTTGCTGAAGTTATTCTACTGACGTTGAAACGAACCCCAAATTACATGAAATTTGCACTACGATTCAGTGGTAAGTGAACAAACTTTAGGTATGCAGCTGTAGAGAATCGTGATGAACATATTATCAATATTTTCATATTGTGAAATAATGCCCTCAACCTCAACTGCCGACTTGTAGTGCATCTTATTCATAAGATTTTGATAAAATTAGAACTCTTTTTCAAAGTGATATTTAAAAACACTTTTTCACTTAAACTCTGTCTGAAACGCCTTACCATATTTTGCCATATATTGATGCCATATCAGTAATGTTAAGAAATACACGGTGTCTAAAATGTATATTGACACCACGAGTGTCTTAAAATGTGTAATAATTCAAAATTTTACCTCCTGTAAATTCAAAGTCTCCAAGCAGGATCTATCTCTGATACTTCGGTGAAGAGTAATTACTTATAACACGTGTTAACTTAAAAGAAACTCAAAAAATGCTTTGACATTTTTACAAAACGTGACCAGTTTATGAAATTATCAAAATTCAATGTCAAAATATACTGCATTTTATGCTGACTCAAATCATTGCAGAAAATTTGGAAAATGGGGATTCTCGCGTTTCAAGACTCCATTTCTTGTTTGAGAAGTCACGCATAAAGTGGTACAAAACGTTTTATCTCAGATACTCAGGATATGACAAAGGTGTATGATAATACAAGGGTCAGATAGATGTCAATGTCAGTCTCTTAGTTCGCATTTTATTTTCAAAACATTCTACAGTTGCATGCCAAAAGTTTGTTCACATACCTAAGTATACTAGTGCAAATATCATGTAATTTGAGATGCTTTTCAGGTATCGTAGCGCTGCGAAAAACAAACGTATGATATTTTTATTTTTTTAAATGCACATATGCAGATCTATTCTTATTTAAGGAAAATGTTTATCGTACCCCACAATTACCCGTAACAGTTTTGGCAGGTCATTAAAGTGACCAGGGGTCAAATTCCGGAAACACTAATTTTTATTTTTCTCCATAAAACCCTTTATAAGTTGTCATCTTCTTAAAAAATACGTCACGTTTGTACAAAGTCAATGAGATTATGTTGATTTTAATCTCAGAGAGTCGATATGGAACATTTTATTTGACATTTAACGAAATCGAAATTTCGAAAATATGACCCCCTCTGTCTTTATCAATATTCCAAAATTCGAATTTTTGCACGAGAGACAGGACGATCCCCAAGATCCCCTTTTTCACACATGGGCAGTGGATGATCCATTGTCAGTTTTACTGAATTTATTCTATTCACGTTGAAACGAAACCCAGATTACATGATATTTTCACTATGATTCAGTGGCAAGTGAACAAACTTTCGGTATGCAGCTGTATTATAATTTCGATACATATTCTTGTTCATCATATCATAAAATATCATAAACTGTAACGTTTATATATTTGGAATTATATGATATTGTATTTGTTCACAACGGAAATAGAATGTGTTTCTAATTCCTCAACTGCCATATGAATTCAGTTTTATTGTCAGAAATGTTAAACATATAATTAACCTTTAATAATATGCACATGGAACAAAAAAGAAAACAAAATGTCTAAAAAATTATATAAATTGACTAAAAGGATTACTCTGTGCACACATTTGATATATTCAAAAATTGTTTTACTTCTTTTCCTATTTACAATGTCATGTATTCAAACTTTAGGGTCAAGGTAACATTGGACATTTTGGGGGTCTATGCTCGTGGGTTTAGTTGAAACATCAATCATTTCTTTTGAGAAATTAGGTGTTGTCTTCCTTGAAAAGATACTTCAAATAACACTCAGTCCAGAAAGCACCAGAAAGGGGAACCTGGACCATTGAGTATGGATGAAAATCTCTTCGTAGTTTCATCGAAAACATAAATCCTCAAGGTTGATAATGATGCAAAAGGAAAACGTTCGCCTGCAAATGGTTATAAATATGATAATTATCATAAAGGTTTCAAATTAACGGGACAGTCTTGTTGAGACGAAATATACGATTGAGAATTCTATAAAGTCGGCTTTCATGCGCTTTATGAATTATTGTCAATATATAATCACAAACATAATCCATCGAATTCCTCTCCACACAAACTACCTCGGTTGGACACACTGTGATCGTTTCCAGTTTTCTTCACATTATACATTTTTTGTCATAGCATTAATTTATCCATTATGGCATTTTTTACATATAAGTTCAAATACTTTCATTTCCTTTCACATGACTTTGTCTTCCTCAATCTGTTTGCCAACTATCATTTTCTCCTGAACATAATCAGTTCCAATTAAACAAATAGTATGAGCATTGTTTTCACCTTATTTCATTTTACGTTCACCTTAGAAATTGTTTATTATATCACCAATAATTCTGATTCAATAATTAATGAAGATGATTAAATACTTCACAAAATGATTTTTAAGATATGTATTACATTTCATATGAAATGAAAAAATCATTTCTCTTCTTGTATTACTTTGTCACAGCATTGTCCTTCCAACTGAACAGGAAGGGCTTAATTTGTCAATCTAAATCAACACACATCATTTTCTCATCATTTCAATAATGGAAACATAGGTCCTTGCCACTCTTATCATCATTTCACATCACATCAGGTCCAAATCTGTCATCATGTTCCGAACCTTTTTAACCTGACCGGAATTATTTTGTGACATCGTGACGTCACTTGAAGACGTAATCGTTTTGGCGGGAGAATCTTTAACTTTAGTTTTCTCATGTGTCTCATCTACCTCCTGTTCCTGAAAGTAATTGTTCATCTGTTCTTTTCGATTAGGTTTCTGGTTTGAAATACTTTGTGGAAACCTTTTACTGTTGGTGGCGGTACTGTACGAAGAAGCCATGTTTCTATCTGTAATGAATTCAGAAGCAGGATTAAAAAATAGACAACCAGGAATTGAATTGTTACCTTCAACGTTAATACAATACAGAACCTGTGCATCCATGCATTTTTAAGACACCCCCTATTGTCTTTTTTTTCTCCTAGATTTTTCCAGGCAAAAACATGTTTAGAGGGTATTAAGCATCTTGAAAGGAACTGTTAATTCCAGTTGTCTTGGTACCTTTGTCAAGCTCCAAATCTAAAGAGTTACTCACATTCTATAACTACGCCTAATAGAAATTGCCTTGTAATATTGTGAATATATCAAATACCAATACTGCACCACGTCTAAGGACTTAAAATTTCAGAAAAGGACGGAATTGAGAAACACCAGAGAAAGGACAGACAGACGTTTTATCCAGTAAAAGGCCAAGGATATATTCATGATCGAGATATATATATATATATATATATATATATATATATATATATATATATATATATATATATATATATATTGAACAATCCTCATTAACAAACATTTCTAATTGTTCATATCACCTTTATTTATTAAAGACAGAAGATTTTCAAACGTGTTTTATGAAATAGGATGTTTCTATCAAAAATTTTATTTCCAGATTGCATACACAATGAACGGTCACATGACCAGTTTTAAAATGTAAGACCCATAGGATTTCTAAACATGCCCTCCGCAATCAAAAGAGTAATAGCAGGTAATTTCTGATCATGGCATTCAGCTAAACAAACAAAATAAGGTAAATCATTATACACTATAAAGAAACTGTTCATTGTTTTACAGTAACGATTTTGATTTTAAGACCAACCGAAGGTAAAATAATTCTCCTTTTTTTTGTCACTTGTTGGATAAAAAGATTTAATATGAAAATATCATTACAAAATAATTCGTTACAAAAACCATATTCCTTTTGCATGTAAACATTTAAAAATGCTATTGTGAGGTAGATTACATTGCCTTTACAAACATCAGGCATTACATAAATTATTCAGTTTCATCTAGTTGATTTCCCTCAGGAATCTTGCATATCTGAGCTGATACAACGTTCATTAACTCAACAATTGGCTATGTCAACAAAGAGGGCTTCCGGTTCCACAACGGTTTGCTATCTGCGTCATGGTTTTAAATCATATCGTTACGAAAAATCATAAAAGGCGAAATAATATTGTTCACATTGTATATAGGAAACGATATCACTGCAAAATTGATGCTTCCAGATGTTTGCTAAGTGGAAAGGGAAATGATTGGTATACCCAACTTCCTTGCGAAGATGTTTGGTTGGTTGAAAGATGGGCTTGGAAGGAGTTGGCTGAAATAACAGTTTGACCGTGCCTGCATCACCGTTAGAAAGTATTAAATTAACTTACGAAATATACTTTTCGTCCTTAAAATTAGCTAAGCGAAAATTATTTTAAAGTAAAAGAGGGTTTAATAATAATTTTTCAAATTGAAAATTTCTATATTCTGCTGTGGATTGTTGTTTCTTAGATGTTGTCATATCGTTAAAAATGTTATATGTATATCCAATTTCTTGACATTAACCTTTATTTCAATTCTACCCTTTTAAACGAAATGCCTTACAAAGGTGTAATAGTAAACTCTAAATAGACTCTTACCTATAAAATTAAGTGGATCGATAGTGACATTATTACTTAAAACTTAGATACCATCTAATCCTTTCAGTCTTTAATCTAGCCATGCTTCATGGGATTAACCAATGATAATTATTTATTCATATAATCATCAGACCATATAGAACAAACAATGAATTCATCGAAGTGATATACTTCTACATGGCAGATCTTAAGCCGTAGCTTCTTTTGTGTTTTGAAGTGACTCCGTTCATTAATTGTATCTCTGAATAGATTAAACGTTTGTTGAGAACATATCAAAGAAGCAATAAAAATTACAAACAATTAGGGATCCTTCTAAAAAATGAATAATGATATTCATCCTACTAAATAACAAACCATGTAGAGGGAACTTACTGTCGTCCATAAAACAGCCTTGTCACAACATTGCAAAGATAATAATATTGGATTTTCCATCAATTGTCACCGAGAAGACCACAACACATTGGAATAATGACAATATTCTTAATTCCAAGAACTCTCACCGAGATATTTTAAGTTTTTCTTAATAAATTGTTCTTAGAACGAAAGCAAAAACGTCTTTTTGACCCAAATGTCATAGTTCAATTTAACTACCTACCTACCTGATAATTCTATCGTCAAGACAAGGTGCCAATCAGCTCATAACTCATACTTTGGGTTATCATCAAATCGGATACTAATAGCTCATACTTTTGGTTATCAGCCATTCAGATACTAATAGCTCTTACTTTGGGGTTATCGGCCAATCAGATCTTGGTAGCTCATACTTTGGGTTATCGGCCATTCAGATACTAATAGCTCATACTTTGGGTTATCAGCCAATCAGAAACTAATAGCTCATACTTTGAGATATCAGCCAGTCAGATATTCATATTCATGAATTTACCTTATCGATAAAAGTGGAACAGTTATATTTTCTTTACGTCATACTATCAAACTATTTCAAGCCATATTTTTAATAGTAACTTACCTGAGCAGGAAGGTATTTATCAAGTCTTTCCACTTACCTTTACATGAATATGAGCGCACCTAGATACAAAGGTAACACCAACTTACCTGATACACCTGAACACGTCCAACATCTGTGAGTTATACCTGTCTTGTGACGACTGACAGCGTTCATCAGGTGATTACCTGCCTCAGACAGATCGATAGTGTTTCACCTGGCCAGCACACCTGGGAACACTTTGATCTCTGCCGGCAGAATACAGTGTACCTGTGTGTATATCATTGTACTACCAACAAAGAAAACATTTGCTTATGAGAAATTATAAACATGTGAATGTGTTGATTTTATTGTTAAAGTTTAAAAATAAAAATTCGATTTCCCTACATACCTGAGAATAGCATATATAATTCTACCAATGGCATACGATGTATCCGTTCTGTTGAACAGAGAGTAGGGAATACAAATGCATATGGTGGTGTAATGGTTAGCGTGATGGCCTCTCGCTCCAAAGGCCCGGGTTCGAATCCCGGTGGAGACACTGCTAAGTTGTGACCTGGGTCTGTCACTGTGCCGTGTCCATAGGCAAGACACTTTTATGCATTTCCCTCGGTCCACCTAGCTGTACAAATGGGCATTTGAAATAACAGGGGTACATGTACAGTGCTTCTTAAAGTACAAGTCCCTCAGGGTAGTAATGATATGAAGCGCTTTGAGTAGCTGCTTATCAGTTGGATATTTGCGTATATAAGCGGACTAATTATTGTCATTGTGGTTGTTGTTGTTTTTGTTGTTTTTGTTGTTGTTGTTGTTATTGTTGTTATTTTCCTTGTTGTCTTTATCAATATCATTATCATCATCTTAGGAGTAATATTGTTGAAAACTAAGTATACCTACTTATATATGTCAAGAGAGTTGAAATATGTGATAAAAACTTATCTTTCTTGTTTGACAGGTATCTCAGATTAGCCTTTTCATTACAAATTAAGAAAAGGCATAAAGATTTATTACTTTATCATTTATTAATATGGCGTTTTATCTGCTAAGAACACCTTAGCTTTGATGTCAACCGGTGAGATAGAGATTATTTCAGAATTGAAAATGTTAAAGTTCTTCTGAGACTTTATTTTAAATGGAAGCTATATCAAAGTATTGTACTCCACTTGAGTGATATGGAATCATATATTTAAACGTACATTACTTTAATGGCCAACCGTCAAGTCATAAGGTCCTACAATAACTCCTGTTGTGATACGAGCGCTTCTCGGAATAGAAATGGAGAAGCCTGATTGGATTGGATTGAATTTGTAAATCTAGAACGTTTTCGTCCATAAAAAAAGATTATGATATTTACCATGGACTACTAAAGTGAAATTATTACTTTTTCTTTGGTATTGTAACCTCTTAATGAGCTTTTCTCTAGACATCTTTTTTTTTAAACTACAGCTTTATCATCAATATCATGGAACGATCACCCTGACAACAGCTATCAACAAATGCAGCTCTGTCCACACCAACTCACGTGATTGATATGAGAAATAAGAATGATGGATGTGTATAGGATGTTGATGACAACCTTAGCTTGAGAGAATTCTTATCAGCAAACATTCTTCCAAATAACCATAAATTTCCTCAAAGTGTTAAAGGCATCGTCTCCTAAAATAGTTTGAGGTTTGTTTTTTCAAGATTAATGTTTAAAGTAGAATAAATAAAATAACAAAGATTAAGATAAACATTCTGAGATTCTCGTCCCCTATCATCCTCGGTCAACCAGGGCTGAATATTCAGATGTTTTTATGTTTCATCACAACTTGGACTTTTCATCAGCAAATTCTGTCTTCGAATTACTCACTCTTGAGAGTTATGACAGCCAATGAAACTGTTATGTCGATTGGACACTTTCCAACACGTGTTAGACGCTTTAGACTTGCGTTGAGGAATTTACATAAAGCTTTCAGTTCCATCTCTGAACTCACATTTCGTATTTACAGCCAATCAAGATGTAAAGTTCCAATCAAATTTCACATTCACGCCTTTCAGCATGCGTTGAAAAGGACTAGTTTTCATGTTCTCGTATCAAACCGTTTCATTGTGTTTCATGGGTTATTGTTTCATAAGAAGTTTCAAGGGCGGGTAGCTTCCAGGTTGTGTAGGACCAAGGGGAGATAACTCGTCACACTCCCGTTTAGAAATAAAGTTCTTTTTGTCTTCAACCGCAATTCTACTGAAATCGTTAGTGAGCCGAAAAGTGACTTATGATTTAATAAGAAAAATCATATGGAACATTCAAGAAGGGAATTAATGGGTGTATGTCAATAATGTTAAATGTGTAGTTGAGACTCTCAGAGTGTGCAGGTCTGATTGACATATCAGATTGATCACCAACTGACATTTCGATTTAGTAATGATTTTTTAAGGAGAAGACTCTGATGGTCCCTTCATAATAAATTGACACGTGGAACGCGTGAACTTCGGTATTCATCAATTATTTACAATCTTTAATATCGAAACAACTCCATATTTTCTCTAAATCATTCCTGCAGTGAATGTTGTCACTTAAACACTAAAAATGTCGCTTTCCTCCTATGATCTTTACAAAAGAGCTTTGAATGCTTCCAACATGTCATGGATTCTGGAAGCATCGACATATTCTAAACCAAATTCATGGACCACAAAATGGAAGGAAACATACTTTATCATAGTGTGTGTTTTGATAATCTTTGGAATATTTGCAAACATCATTGGTGCATCTGTTCTCTCGAGGTTGCAGAAAAGCAATCCTGGAGTGCGACTTCTGAAGTTTTTGGCAGTTGTTGATATCACATTCCTGATTTATGACGCCATTTACATTGTGTATGCTTATTCATATGGACTACCTAAATCTGTCTATGTTGTCCTCGTCGGGTTATTAACTCTCATTTACCCATTCGGAAAGACATGCTACACTCTTGAAGTGTACTTAACTGTTCTTATTGCATGTCAGAGAGCAGTGGCTGTTGCTAAACCTCTTCAAGCATCCAGATATTTGAGGAGATCCATCATCAACATCTCCATCATTGCAATTTTGGTTTTTTCGATACTCTTGAATATCCCTTTCTGGTTAATGTTCAAACGTGAACTGTATTGGGACAGTGATCTCAACATCACATGGATATCCTCCGAAGCATCTGATTTCTATTTTTCAAGAGACATTCGCATATATGACTTGTTTGTTATTTCAATATTTAGAGCTGGGATCCCGTTGGTTATTCTTATCATTTGCAACACAATCATCATCGTGTTTTCCAGAAGGCGAACCATTCAATCTACTGGAAGAAATAATGATCAATTAATAGTGGTGAACATTGCCATCATATCAATGTCAGTTATCACTCATGTTGCTACAGCTATTGATCGGGCTTTTGGTTATAATATGTATTGTAACATGATTTCTGAAGCTGTTCTCGTGCTGAACTGTTCAGCAAATTGTGTGTTTTACTGCATTTTCGGACGTTCATTTAGAAAGAAATTAAAGCTCCATATGTGCCGTTGTTTCCAAATAAACTAAGTATTAGATAAGAGACTGAATCCAATGGAACTGATCGTACCAATCATTTGGTTATTTTAATGAAGCCTTCATAATGTTGATAAATTCCCAATGATCATTTTATAACTAGTTTTTGTAATAAATCCATGCAATTTTTATATACAATTTTGTATTGATGTTGATTGGTGATACAATTCCTTGTATAGAAATGCTATAAGTGATTTGAGTGTGTTTCAAAACTATTCACATGAATTCCAATTCATATGAAAATAATAATTCCGAAACATTTAAAAATAACGCTTTTGAAGGTACCTAGGGCTGAAAAGTTGTTGTTTTATCTATTATTTATTTATAGATAATATTATCATAAGCATAATCATTGTACCTGTGATTGCAATTTCTAAGCCTCTCGGAATTTTTTTTTCAAAAATAAAAACCACTGAAGTTTTCAAAATCGAAACCCCTCTGTTTATTTCATTATTCGAAAGTGCATAAAAAGTGCCAACGATTTTACGACAAGAATCATTTCAGTACACATCTATATCGAATCTCTTATGTATCAGCTTCAATTTATAGATAAGTTAGATTTGAAACAATCTCATTGAAATCAGTTCGAAACTTGTCCTCGTACCTCGCGGCGTTTCTTGATCTGACTACGTCTCCATAAAAGCCGTGTCAGGCGGCCTTGACCGGGACCTTTCACCGTCAATTATTTTAACCAATCACAGGTCCTCGTACATATCGCTTTTGACTGATCATCAAAGATTGCGGAAAGTCAAAAGTAGGGACGCTCTGAAAAATGTTTGGCAATTTTTTCAATAGAAAGCATAAAACATGAACAGCATTGTTGTTGCAACTGAGATCCATAATTTTGAATTGTATGATCAGCTTTTTTACTGAAAAAAATAATTATCGCTTTTTAGATACACACCGGTGGCGGATCCAGGAATTTTGAATGAAAGCGAAAGAGCGAGTGGGGGGAGCACCCTCGGGAGTCTTTCGGGGGATCTGAGTTCGAAATATGTAACTGTATGTCATTTATCAAATGCAACTGCAAATGTTTCTGTTTCTACAGTTGATTTCACCATTCAGAAAAATACTTACTTTAAAATTTAAAAATAGAAAATTCCTCGAAACCCTTTGAAAAATATATTGTCGCCCTAATTTTGAGATAAATGCTTTGTAGATATATTCAACAATGTGTCGTAGTTTTGCTTTGGTAAATTTCTTCACTATAACTTAGACGAAGAAAATGGAAAACCAAACGCAAATATTATCACGATAATAAATCTTCCTCATTATCTTCCCCGGGGTCGCAGACATAGCTAAATTTCCGACCAAATGGGAGCGTATTCGTCATAATAGTAGACAAACACACGATCATTTTGCGTTCATCCCAAATCGGATTTTCTCGATTCCATTTAGAAGCTCGATTTCCGAGATACAAAGGTTAGATGTGGTGATTTGAATGTCAATTCAAAAGTTGCCAATGTCTTTCCAGCCTCGATGCTCTTTGGCTGACACAGTCTGGCGGCCAAGGCCGTATGACGCGGCTCTTATGGAGCAGTGGTCAGATCAAGAAACGCAGCGAGGTACGAGGGACAAGTTTCGATCTGATTTCAATGAGATTGGATTTGAAAAATATAATCTAGTCCTCAAAAGAAATCTATAGCAAATTTACAAATTTCCATCCCATACCATGGCGATGGTACTGTTTGAAAGACACGAACAAACATGTGGTATCATAACATGTACCTTCACACAAACCAACAAGTTTTCATTTCTTGAAAAAAAATGGTTATCAACTGTTACATTGATAGTGAGTGTGAATCACAGTAAGTGTGAGATACGGTGATGCATAGATAAGACGGTGCTTGAAGTTATGAGTGACATGTTACACTTATTGTTGCAGACATTGTTCCAGTGGTTCCAGATGTCACTGGTAGCCTTCCAATTTGTCGGTTAAGGCAGTTCCAAAAATGTCCTATAGGATCCATGTCTAGAGAACATGCTGACCACTTCAATACAGTGACGTTATGGCATAATGCAAAGGCTCGTATATCAGTCAATTTGAGAGAAGGCCTTCCTTTATTGTATTTACAGACAATGCAGCGTGGTTGAATATATGGGAAGACAAGAAGTAAGTAAACTTCATTCATGTAATTCAGGTCACAACAAGTAGTGTTTTCTGATCGCAACAATCTCTCTCCCTCCTCCTGTCTCTCTCTCCCTCCTCCTCTCTCTCCCTCCTCTCTCTCTCTCCCTCTCTCTCTCAAATCGATTTTGAAAACATGATAATGTACATATGTCGGTGCAATTATGCATTCGTTACGGAGTTAGTTTATCTAAAATCGATTAAGATGAGAACTGACGCCTTACTTGGCAACTGTCTACTCAGTGACGTTACAATTGATCTATAATCTTACCTGCTGTGCATTTGAAACCTTTTGCTTGAATCAAGACCTACTACTTGCAAGATTATTTTGACAGAAGACGGGAGAGTATATTCGGTATGCATAAATACCAATTATCTCATGCAATAGGCAATTAGCCGACAAAACATATCTTACAAGGTGAAATGAATCTAGTATTGGTACTCTTATTTGATTGATGGGTGTTTGATTGAAACTACTCTCATGTTTCATATCAGTAATGCACAATATTGCCAAGATTGAGCAAGACAGGAGGGTATAAGTACAATGTAAATATACAACAATATAGATTTAAATTACTATTATTTGTATTGTGTACATACAATCGATGAGCTATAGGAAATCATCTTATAACTGTTTACATTTACTTGGATGATGTGATTTCTTCGAATCGTATTGAGTAGAAAATCAATTTGACACTTAGATAAACAAATATTGTGTTTCAAATAAATGTATCGTTTTATTTCATGTGCATATATATGTCTACATTGCAATACTATCGCAAAATAAATGATTGAAAATTCAAGCCGCTTAGTGCAAAGATATTGAAACAGTTTCATGAAATGTATTATCACAAAATGGTGAAACATAACAACCTTCATAACTGTACTATGTGCACATGTGCAGACAACACTTTTTCGAATTTGGCATCTGTGAAGTCTTAAACAATCGACCCTGCCGCAATGCAGCTGACGCTAACCAATTATGCTAGACTTACTCAATTCAATACAATTTTAATTATTAAAAGAAATGTTGCTGATAAGTGTCTCAAGATGTTTGAGTGCACCCGCTCGGGTAATGAAAACGTTCGTTATTATTTTTGACAGAAATGCTAAGATAAACTCTACAAAAGTCATTAATTCATTGAATAAACTTTTGACCCATTTAACTTTCTTTTTCTGTTGTAGTAAACTTCAAGTCATGATTGTTGAAAACGACGATCCAAAAGTCTATTTAAAAAATTAACATAAACAAATCTAAAACTCAGACCTAATAATCTGACATTATTGATACCTTAAAATCAACTTTATCACTGAGCTAAACAATTAATTTCGACTGGAAATATGATTTATCTAAAATAAATTGAAACGCGAATGAAAATTTTGATAATGTTTAAAACTGCTTTCAAATCTGATGTTACTGTCGTTGGTTCAATTACCTTTTGTATCTATCTCGCAACATCGATGCCATTGGCTTAACGATTAAAAAAAAATTTCAAGACAATTTGAACTTTATTCAAAAGATAGCCATTTTAAAAGGAACTGTAATATGTACTCACTTCATTCATAATTGTTTCGATAAGTCAGGTAATTATCAGTACGAAATACTTCAAGATAGAGGTCAGA
This sequence comes from Phorcus lineatus, assembly GCA_921293015.1. Taxonomy (NCBI): domain Eukaryota; kingdom Metazoa; phylum Mollusca; class Gastropoda; order Trochida; family Trochidae; genus Phorcus; species Phorcus lineatus. Next base: position 13,732,781 of record OV121097.1, on the reverse strand, counting down.
GTAAGCGCATGCAGATTATGATGATAGAATGTTATTTAGACATAATCTAGAGCTAACTAGACCGATGAGACATCTTTCGTGCATCGCTGATCTTGTTCCGTTCAGCTACAAGTTTTGATACATGACAATGCTGTAGAAATGTTATATTTATTACGCACCAATGAATCATAATAATTCAGTTCTAACGTCTGGGAGAATGCTGAAGGAATATGCATCCAATTGTTTTTGCGTTACTAAGATCAAATTATTCCAAAGAGGAAAAAACGAATGGGGGATGCTTACTATGGCCATAGGAAAGAGTACAAAAACCCATTTCTCATAATTTCAACAACCATTTCGTAAACAGAAATTTGAAATGGCGACCGATAGATTTTGGCAACTATGGGTCTGTAAGAGTTGATTGTAAGTCATGGACAGCTTTACAGCAAACCTATCTCTACACTTTGCATGTTCCACTCAATTCAATGATTGCTGTATTCAGTGGAAGATACTGATGTGGAGTCACTATCACAGACTTTAAAATAGTGGAGGTACGAGGTCCATTGCAAAACTCACTTGACCTCTATCAGTTAAGGTCAGCAACATCTGGCGTGGGTTACCGATCATTAATGTATAAACAGAGAGTTTGAAAGGTTATTCTCTGCCCCACACTGAGACACGATCTCGAGTTGATTGAGGAACTTTTGATGTCTTCTTAGACAAGGGACTTTATCAAAAATGTGTTCCTGTTCACCAGCAGTACTAATTGGTTACGTGGTGTAGATTAGATTGAGTTTTTATGACTTCAAAGGTAACAGCATCCTTTCATCAATGCTTGGTCGCCGCTAATGGCTGAAATATTGCCAAAAAGGCGTTAAACAATAACTCGCTCACTCATCAATGCTTGAGTTTCTAGTCTGATCAGAGCCAACTTTGTAGGATAAAGGCATTACAAAAGACAAACCCATTTCACCATTTTCTGTTTAATCATAAATATCCCGAAAATCTTACAAATTGGATACATAATAAAAATTACTGACCTTTCACAAAGAGGAACTGTCGATGTTAAAATTGTTTCAAACCTTGGGAATGTCCTCAAATGAATTCATTTTTCATGAGGGATTAGTTCAATGCTGTCAATATTCGTGTTTACATGCTAGCAAGTCCAACTTGAATACAATCCAGGAACTCATTCTTGCGAACTTCAATGAAACAATTTTTTGTGATTACAAGAGAAATAATTCCACTTGACAAAATACGTGGTTAGGTATATTTACAATTGCAGGGTAAAGGTTAACAATTATACATATTGTAGTCCTTCAAGATGGAAGATTGTAATAAACATTACACACAAAGATGTCTGAGAACGTAACATTAATTCACCAGAACCAGATGTCTTAATATATTTGTAACTTATATTCATTTGGCGCAGGTCATATTTCAGTATGTCATCATTTATACAACAACTGATATTGATAGGTCTTTGTTAGAATTTAGTGAATCGTTTCAAGGCATGGTAACCAATTACTTGGGTTCAAATCCCGGTGGAGACACCAAAAATTTATGACTTGGGTCTCATCCTGTGTTGTGTCCCTGGGCAAGACACTTCATCCACTTTGCACTCAGGTCACCCAGCTCTACAAATGGGTACCTGAACATAGGGGGAAGTACAGACCTATACCGTCGCGCGAAGCGCTTGTTAACCCGCGGCACTGAACATACTATCTCTCCAGGGTAATAATAACCATGACGCTTTGAGCATGCTTTGTCATGGATATATGCGCGGTATAAGAATGCTATTATAATTATTTATTTATTATTATTACTCTAATCCCTTGTCTATGCATGACATGCATTACTTTTTGATTCAGCTTATATTTCTTATACTTCTGCTACTCTCATTTTGCGATTTGAAAATTTGTAAATTGGTACCATGAAAACTGAACCTTACTGTTATATTAGTCTCATATTGTTGTCTTATAAATGGACTATATTTTTCAAAACTTGATTTTCATATTTCTATTACACTTCCGTGATCCTTAATATATGGACACAATACTAATTATGGAATCAAATGGTAATCAATAAATAATTACTTTACTTATTATTTCTGTGATGAACATTTTTAGAAGTTGTTTAACCAAGGGGCATGGATTTCAACTTCTTTATTACATGTATAGTTTACTTACTTAGGATATTTAGTAGTCACTTAAGAGTGCTTAGACTCACACCTTTAAACCAGAGATCCAACAAAACAGTAACAACACTGCTTCTCCTAACAAAGGTACAAATAGCCTTTCTAATTTCTCTAATCTATGCAGAGTCATCATGTTATCATTGATAACAACAGGAATCACAGAAACCTTGATTACAGGGTCTCAAGAGCCTATTAAAGGTGAATGAAAACCCAAACCTTTTTAGACTGACCATTCAATTTTTAACATTATTTTTTCCGAGTTTCAGCAACAGATGTACATAATACACATACTTGGATTGGTAACAAAAACATGGCCTCTCACACACAGGCCCTCGGATCATTAAAAAAAAAAAATTAAAAATTAAAAAAAAATCTTTTGAGAACACCCCCTGATTAGAATTGTTCCTCTGTTAATAGTATATGGAAAGGCCAGACACTCCTAGCTTTGCATCAAACCAATGAGATCTGTCGCTGCGGCCACACACCCCGTAAGGTCAAGGTGACGGGCGGCCATTTGTCCCATCAGCATTAAGTTGGGCGTGGAAATCGTCTTTCGGCCGTCCTCATTAAATAACCCCAAACATTAATTTGTTTATGTGAGTTGGAGTAGAAAGGCAAATCATTTGACATCATGTCTGCATAGATTCTATATTGATTGCGTGCGTATTTATTGTAGCATTCGGTCAAGAAAGCGGGTGGGGGCGAATGGAGTGTCTGGCCTTTCCATATACTATTAACAGAGGAACAATTCTAATCAGGGGGTGTTCTCAAAAAAAAAATTTTTAATTTTTAATATTTTTTTTTAATGATCCGAGGGCCTGTGCTCTCACACACAAAATTCACATGAAGACAGAACAATAATAGTAAATTATTAGCAAAATATTCTAAGGATTATGTTATTATTTGCTTTTGAAGAACAGTTTTTAAAATACAATTATTTTGATGTTATTTGGATCAGCTGAAAAGTTTTCTTGTATAATAGAGAAACCACTAAAGTTGGTTGCCAACAAAATCTACATTGGTATGATTGTCTGTAAAGAGAAGTTCTTCAGTCTAGAGAAATTGGAATTCATTTTGTTCACTATAAAAATCCTAAGATTTTGCTCTTTTTAATTCTTTTTATCAATCTATAAAGCACACAATTGGTTTATTTAGATTTTCAAAAGTTGCACACTGCCCTTCACTTTTTAATATAAAGAAAAGTTCAAATTCACAAGTAAAAGGAAACTACAAACTAAGTAAAATGATAACATATTAACTCTTACCTGTCTACTTCTTTCTAAGAGCTCTCAGATTCTAAAATGCTAAACTGAAAACTGAAACTATCTAGTCTTTTTGTCATTTGTATCTTTGGTATGAGACATAAAAGAATGAAGTTTATTATTCTGATCTCCTCACTACAATTCTATCATACTTACATGTTTTCTAGTCTCTCAAGGATATTTACAAGTGACATCTTTAAGAAAAGAAAGATATATTGGAAATGATTTTCTTTATTGTGCAAATATATGTTTGAGTATATTTGAAGGAGTAAGCGCATACTCTAAAATGTCTTATATTATTCACAATAAAGAAGTCGTATGCTTTCTTATGCATATTTTCTGGTATCACATTGAAGAATTAATCTCATATGGAAAAGTTTACAGAAAGTATCACATTGAAGAATTAATCTCATATGGAAAAGTTTGCAGAAAATATCACACATCAATAGAACTCAAGAGATAAATATAATCTGAAAAAAGCCAAAGGAAAATTTTCTGTTATAAATGCTATAAATTATTGAAATTATCCAGGAAAATTATCAAAAACTTTTATCTTTCTTAATCTGATATTTTGAACCCTCTTCTAAAGGATAACTATTAAAATGTTGACTTTTTCTGGCTACAAATTGTTCATCAGTATAATCCATAATCAATAAAAAAAATTAAACTTGTATTCTTTGACAAGAACTGTTATTAAATGTACTACTCATTTTGTTAAGGCTTGAGGTGCGGAAAGACAATCTGATGTTTAAAGCTTTCAAGAATTATTAATTTACCACAGTAGCTTGTCAAATTTTACAAAGAACAATTGAATTACCACTGAAGCTATGTATTGCAAAACTACAAAGTGATACCTGGTATAAGCATGTATATATATATACACAATGGATGGTAATTTATCTAATTCAAGTGTTACAGTAATGCATTAAGAATACTTCAGACAGCAGCGTCCCCTCTTATTTTTGAACCTGGAACATATTATCCCCAATAAAACTTGTTAAATACTTCAGTATCACAACATTTTTTGAGAATGCTATTTACACTTTGTATCATCTATTGACACATAAAGAAACATTGCAAAATGCTAAAACTAAACACAGATAAAGGCATTTCATTAAATAATGAATACAAACCCCTTGCAAAATACTGACTTCAATTCTCAATCACTGGATGAATAAAGCCTGCATGCCCTCAACAGTTTGGTGCCAAATATTTAGCATACTATAGCAGAATTTGAGAGTACCATCAACAATCCTTTAGGTTGCATCTTAATTCCAATGAAGTTGCTTCAGTAAAACCAGGAGTTGTTGCACAATGCAGCAAGGCTTGAATTAACCAGTGATGGAACTTGTACAAGTTATGCCTGACATGGGAAGTTGTTATGGATACAAGGAACATGTATTCTCAGCACACATTTTTGGCACTTTAACCAGCAGTTTTTTTTACAAAGGCAGTTTATTGTATTTAATGTGTGACAAATTAATCTGTCGACTTTTATGAAAACTTGAGATCAGCATACACAGGGGACATCTTTACAAGAACAAACTGCATCACATCATTAATTATGTATCAAAAAACGATTTCACATGCATAAGATACTTCATGGACATCAGCTGTTTTAGATTTGGTTAATACTGATAAATATCAATTCAACAAAACGTTCTCAAATAATAATGAAACTAAAGAAAAGAAAAACATTTCAGAAATAAAACAATAAATCTCATGAAGTGCAGAAAATATGACAAACCAAATATCTCCTTCAGATTTACACAAGTTTGTCACCTAGACAGATAAAATATTCTTCATATTCATAAAATATCTCAAGAAACAACAACAGAAGAAGCAGGAAAACAACCAGACACAATTCTTAAGTAAATCATGTCTTCTTATGAATAAATACGTTTTGAGAATTAGGATTTGACATCTATTGTCATGTTTAGGTGCATAATTATCATACCATGGTGGATCTAGGAATTTTGAAAGGTGCTATAAAAATTGGGAGGGGAGAAGGGTGGGGGAGAGGGGGGGGCATTCTTCTTCTGGATATAGGTGTAGTGAGAAAGAGGTATTTGATCCCCTAGAAACAACCCCACTGTTCATGCAGATGAAATTGTTAAATGGAAGACTATCTTCCACAAACAATGGCATTAATCACAATGCTCTTCTTAAATGTTTTAGAACAAAATACTTTAAGAATTATTTAACTGACTTGTCTGATAACCTGCATGCAAGCAGAATACTGGGTTCTCATAGACATAATCATCTTGACTCAGTCATGAAAATGCTCTATAAATATACATAGTTATTTCAATCCTGGGAGGAGGAAGACCTGCTTGTGATATTCATATAGAGTACCTTGGAAGACACAGAGGAGAGGACGTCACATCAAACATATGGCAATTTTCTTAGAATACGGTTGTCTCTAGTTTCATATATTTGCAATAAACAATCTACTGTTAGATTGCTTCATAAAACAGTTACATACTTGTGGCTTCATAAATCTTAAATCAAACGCTTAAACAGATGGAGAGTTTGTTCTAAGAGGTAGAGAGATTTCTTTTGAGCTTAAGACTAAGTTAAGCCTTTGTGTACAGAATTTGCTACCTTTATGAAAAAACAAAAAAAACACCATCTTACCATGAAAAAGGCTTTCAAAAACAGTGCTTGATTTTCCATCTCAATAAACCAGAAAATTCAGCCAAGAACAAAAAGAAAATATTACAGTTTGAAGCAACTTAAGGGTTAAAACATCAGCGGTTTCTGGAATTACCGGTAGCATAATTCAACAATCTACTATCCGTCTGTTGTGTTTGACATTGTGAAATGCTACTGTACAAACACAGACACTGTACAAACAAATTCAGCAGAAGTATACATGGAAGTTATTGAGCCCTGGATAAATTTAAATTGTTACTTTATCATTAGAAGTGAAGATAAATGCTGAGATAAATTTTGATCAAATATATAAGAGTATCTTATGAGAGTTTGGGTTCTGCCATTTACAAAAATGGAATCAAACACAAATAAAAAATCTGCTTGGGTAACAAATAAACAAATAAATTTTGGTTGAATAAATAAGAGGTTTCAAATAATAACCATAACACGAACCACACAATAAACATCAAAACCAAACTAAAAGCACAATGCACGTACAGAAAAATAAGGCACATAGTTTTGTTCATATTCTTCTTCTTCAAAAAAAGTACAAGTATAAAAAAACATATTAATAAACACATCAGATGAAGAATTCATAAGTGTCAACTACTCAGTGTTGACAATTTAAGAAACACAACTTCTAAGGGATTATTTAAAGGGACCATTCGAGCGGGGTATTTTTTGTGGAAAAGAAATTCAGGAGGATTTTCCTGTTAACAATTTCAAATATGTACATGAGTTTAACATTTCAGTTGTTCAAAATTTAACAATTTGACAAAGAATAAAGTGTATCAATCAAAAAAGATAAACTTCCTGAAATGAAGCCAATCATCGGAGCTACAAATGTGAAATGCATTACTACGACAAAACATTGTCGTAACTGACAACTCTTATTATGAATTATTTGTAAATATACCCCTCTTCTATCAATCAATTAGTTATTTCTTAATCTTTTCAATGAATAAGCATAATACAACACATTTGATTTCTCGTAATGCTAACATTTCAAGATGGCGGAAAGCCGCTCGAATGGTCCCTTTAAGGAGAGGCAAAGCTTTGAAAGATTCATCCTCGGTTAGACTAGCCAGAATGTTTCGATACTCTTCACTTTCAAACTGTTTTAGTGCCATGCTAGAAGTTGTAGTAGTAATGAAGTACAAGATTTTATGGATATTCAGCTTCTTTCATCAACAATTTATTAACTTGTTAATAAAAGGACTTAGGAGTTGAATATCCATAAAATCTTGTACTTCATTTCTTCACTTTCAACCCTGGTTTCATCAGGAATATGCAAACTTTGTACTTGTATTATCTGCCTTGAAACTTGTAATGAAACAAATTACTGATAAAAAAAGTTTTGGACTGAAATAATTTAAATACAGGTCTCTTTTGTTTGGTGTTTGATTGATATTTTTTGTTCATTCTCAGGGACTTGATTTGTAAGTTCAGAGTAATAATTGCCACATGACTGCCTGAAGACAAAAAAGTATGCGCTAAGAGGTCGATTATCATACCAATTTATCCACTGCAATACCAAAGCAAGTTGTAATAAATCTGACCAGAAGTTTGCAGTTCAAAGTTTCAAAGTTTGATTGGCTCATTTTCTTCGAGTTTGGGTATGGAAATTTTCCATATGAAAAGTGCCAGTGATGAAAAAGTGAAGAGCACTGAAACTGTTACCAAGGCAACAGGCTCTTCAAAAGGACCACTCAACATGTAAAGTATCCTATTTCGCAAAATTACTAGAATTTCATCATATAATAAATAGATTATCTGTCATATCTTGACAAATGGAATGTTTATCTCATTTCATGAGGTAGAAAAGTTAGATATTTTCAAATGTGGCTGCACCACTCATGAAAATATATACATTCTACTTCACTCAATGAGATACACATGATATTGGTCAAGATAAGACAAATATCCTCTATATATCATGTTTTTTGAATTTTTCAGGACAATAATGATAATGACTTTACTAAAAGCAAATTCTTCATTCATACTTCTCTATAAAGTCTATTTAATCAAAAAATCCTGTTTTGTCACATAAACCTGTTTTCAGACACCATGTTAGACTTAGGCAATGAAAACCAAAAAGACCAGCAAACCCGAGTATATCCATTCGATTCTTTGACGATGTGTCCTTTGAAGTTGGTTTTGGATATTTCAAATAATAAACAGAAGAAATGTCATAAATAAATTCTGTAGATTATAAAGTCAAGGTTAATACAATCGTTGTTTGTGGAACAATAAAAAAGATGACCCATTACAAATATAGTGTCTTTGTCATGCTTGGATGAAGTGGAAAAACTGGCACCAAAATTATCATTAAAAGGAAATGATTATACTCACATCAAAAAGCACATAGTGTTTTAATATAGTTATATGAATCTTTATCATAATCTTAATGAAAATGGTATATACTGGGACTTTAAGGGTAAATGAAATTGAGTGCATTCAATTACCCAGAACATACAAATGCCCAAATGTCATTAGTGTTCTCTTACAAACGAAAATGAAACTTCTCTGATGGGCATGAAATGATTTTGCAATTACTTCCTTTCCAAATTTTTCTAATCTATATTTCTATGTATCGTCCATGTAAATACCAGTAAAACCATTTTTGGCTACACACTTTTCCATTTCTAATAAAACAGTGCTTAACCGTTTGTCCATTGCAAGTAGGTGTGCCTCTGTCAGTATTGGTGCTATTGGGTCTTGGATTAAAAGGTCTCTTAGAACCTTGCTAAGGATGCCATCTTGGAGAGAAAGTAGCTTCTGCCATGTGCTGAAGCGGAATCTGAAAAACATTTCATGATATCATTTGTACTAATAACACAATCAGGATTAAAATTTTATGTGGTATGAATAAACGAGCACAAAGTTCACTCCTAAACCTAAATTATAAAAAGGGTGAGTTTTAGGTGATTTGGGGTTTAACTCTTTCCATACGAGACAAACTTTTTTACAGTTGCTCATATATCCAAAGGACATGATATCATGTTCCTTTATCTACAACCTTTGCATACGAAAATATTTTTAAAGGATGTAGCCTCTGAATGCGAGGAACGTGATATCACGTCACAAAGTTTGAAATTGTTCCATTCGATGGACGTGATAACACGTTTTCACATGTTATAAATAAATAAGAACTTTCAAGCCGTTTTTCTGCATTTTTCCAATGCAACTAGTGTTGTTCTCAGTTGCTTTCCTATAAACGGTTAGCTTTCCTGATCAAAACCACGTTAGGGAAATATATCCTAATTCCAACAATCTTATGTCCGTTTAATGTTACGTTTCTCTTATTCATGATTAACTTCTTTTCTAGTGTTTCTCAGCATGAAGATACATTTTTTTTCTGTCTGTTGGTTTGAATTTATAAATAAGAAAGGAATAAATATTTTTTTAATAAATCTGGATTTTTTGGACTTTGATCAAATTGATGTAATGGTACTGATGAATGGTTCACGTTGTCCAGAGCAACCACTCAGACGTGATATGACGTCCTTCGTAAGGAAATGTTGTGTTAAAATAGACTTGTATTGAAGGGTTGTGACCCCTCAGACGTGATACCTCGTCTTTCAAGTGGAAAGAGTTAACACCAAAACAGAATAAACAAAATAAGAAAAGTAAGAGAAAGTTAGAAATAGAATTGAGCTCACCTGCAACACTGATAGAGAGGCGCTAATATTGATCTTTCTTCCATCTCAGGGTTTCCAAAACTGCAAGGGAAATGTGGACATTGAGATGACAGGCAACTTTTTCAACATTCTCTGACAAAAGTGAAAACTCAGGATACTTCCAAATTACATTTAAAAAAATATTTCTGATTTCCTTTTTCTTCATCCAATTATTTAAGATCCATCATGATCAGGGATTAATTAAACTTGATTCTCTCTCATAAGAAATGCAAGTAATGCAAAGATGTCCCATTGAAGGTACATCTCACACCAGTCATGAAAATCATTTAAATTAGTTTGCAAACTATACAAGAAACATTTATATTTGGCTGTTCATTAGTTCATTTCCATTCATATATTTCTTAAGTCTGTACAAATGTATGGATGTTTTTCTTTTAGCACCAAACCTGTTCAGCTGATCACAATCTGAGTTGTCCATTTGAACATTCACCTGTAGCCTTTGCACTGACATTTCTTTTGCTTCTTATGTTTTAATAAACAAGTGATCGAGACTGGAGGCAAGTTCCGCCTTGCTTGGGTAGTTTGTAAAAGAATGATTTTTGAAAAGCGAGAACTAACCACAGCTTCCAACTAACAACAAAGAAACTGCAAATTGGCAAAATAGTAAGACACAATCTATCACTAGTAACTGCAAAGAATAATACTATATATACCACTACTTATTCTGTAAGACAATGTACATAATATAATATTCAAATATATACCTTTTAGCATTGTCAAGTATAAGGACCATGGCGTCCGAGTTGTTACCGAGGAAGTATTCATAGTGGTGGCGGTCAGCGTTGCCGATGAGGTAGTCGAATATTGACGTGTCAATGAGATCAAGAAGACGTTGACCTGTCTGGTAAACCTGAATCATTTGTACTTTAGTGCAGTAGTCTTCATCAGTCTCCCACCTGAAAATATGCAAAGGAGGAGCCAAAATCATTCACATATCCCCTGCAACAATTATCTCTGGTTTAGTCGCAATCACTGGTTAATCTAAACCTTAACGAATGGAAGTTAAAGGGACACCAAGTTTGTTGTTTTGGTCAAATATGTCAAATTTATTTCAGGTGTTATTTGACCAAGAAGTACTGCTTGTTTGTGAAGATCATTCAGATTTTCTGAGCATTCATATGGTCGCTATTCATTTACAATTAAAAAAAGGAAAATATCATAATATTGACATTTAAGAGATAAAAATGTAACATTAAAAAGTGAATGTTAACTCAACTCATGTCATACAGTATTTTGGGTCTTATTAAAGCCACATACGACCTTCATGAATGATACTCTGTGTCACTTTTAAGTTTTGACTGCACTTTCCTTCTTGGCCATAAGTATTAACCTCATATTTCTTAGACTATAGAGTTCAGGTTCAGTATGCTGAAGAACTGGCACAGAAAAGGTGATAACCTGAAGCAAGATTTAAACTCGCTGATTATGGAGATTGGCATGACTTAACAGTTAAAACTGACTTAATCATATTTCCCCCTTGCTAGTTCTTCAGGCTTATTAAAATTACTGTACATGTGTACAGTCAATGCAAAGATTATAGCTTACTTTGCAGGCTTATTCTCCCTGTAAGTTCGAGACCAGGGATGTTTGGCAGATTTCATGGTCCACTGGTTGGGTAACCACAGCACAATGGTGCCCTCCAACACCTCTCTGTCTGCACACACCCCGTCCTCCTTCCCTTTACAGTAGTAGCACTTGCCGTAGAAGCAGGTGTTTCCATCTGAAATGGAATTTTTTTTTTTTTAAATGCACTATAGCACACTTACTTATATTTCATTTGTCATTATTACTCGCCTGTGTGGGATACTGCAGTGTAATATTTATACGGCGATATTAAACTAGTATAATACCGCTGCGCGTATGACGTCATAATATTGCGTGGTTGTAATGTCACAATGTTGGAACCGCCGTCACAATGGCAGCTAAGTCGGGGAAATATACGTTTCGTTAGGTACACTTTCGGCAATCATGATTGATTAATGAGGTCAAGTTATAAACAGAATACTAAACTTCCTTCAATTCATTACTATCTTTATTAAACTCGTAAATGATTTGGTATCAAACTCGCTTTTGCTCGTTTTATACTGAATCATTAACTTTATTAAAAATAGTATTAAATGGAAGGTCGTTAAGTATCCTCTATCTATTACATAGTAGTATATGCAAAATATTTTCCTTCAGCAGGTAAAACTTGAACTCAATTTTGTTATTCATAGATGTAGAACGAGACGTCATGTAACAAGCAAAAGCTGCCTGTTGCCAAGTTAGCGTGAACAATTCTAAAACATATGAGTTAGGGAAATGAATATGTGTATTTTAGCACATATGTTTAAGAAATCCTTGTTTTGAATCAAAAAAAATTGTCTTGCACCTGACAACGTTTTTCTTTTTCCCCTGATCCCTTTTCTTCCATGAAAACAAACATGCTAAATTACCTTTAACAGCTGAACAGTGTGGATTTGCATGATGACAAATTTAAGCTGTCCAACAGAATTTCATTTCAATAGAAATCCTTATAAAGAACAATATTGAACGTAATTCGTAATTTTGTTAAGAGAACATATCGAACTGGCATTTTACCTCTATAAACCCAAAGCTTTGCTGAATCAAAGTAAATTATATGCAACTGATTCATAAAACCATTCAACATTAGGCCTAAATTAGACTGCAATATTGAGATCATTAAAACCTAAAATGGCATTTCCTTTCTTCTGTTATCTATTAGTGATTTTTTAAGTTGGATTTTACCTTTTGTGAAGAAAGTAGCCAGTAGCTCTGGTGAGGCAACTGGCATGATTTCCTTTTTGAGGTTTACTCTTCTGCCGACAGCTAAAGGTGTGCGACGGAACTCTAATAATCTGAAACGAAGGTGATTAGATATTAACTATTTTATAACATACACTCAAAAACATCTACAATGGTGGACTGAGATTGTCTTTAGGAAGAACATTCTTTTTCAAAATCGTCTTATTTTTCTATTAAGTGTAAGGGTGCGCAATATTACCAACATATCGATATATTGCAATACATTAACAATACGAAAAATACCGGTACACTCTTCTGAAAATATCCAATTTATCAGAGGTTTTAAAATTAACAATTAGCATGTAAATTTGCAGGGAAAAGTATTAAAAAAAACTGATTTTACTGAAAGTTGTAAACAAAGTGTGAACTCGCAGAGTGAAAATAAAACAGACATGCTCAAAGTCCGAAAGCAGTCACTGAATTATCACTCTTTATAAAACGACGACCAGTTGTGCATTGATCAATGTTTTATTTGCTGTTATTTAGTCAAGAAAGCATGGAAAAACTAATATATGAAAGTAACCAAAATATTGCAATACGATTTTTCTGTATCACAATGTATTGCAATGCGGAAATGATCAATTGTAAGTCTATCACTTTAACCATTACGTTCGCATTTTTATGTCTATTCAACAAAATAAAAAGAAAGACTTTAATTTCTTCTTATCTGCCACCATCATCAGATACCAGAATTATACATCCTTTATTAGAATTAATTGTTATTCAAGCAAAGACAGAGTTAAGTATATGCGTTACATGTTTTCTTCAAAGCTCTTAACAGTTTAGTCTCTCGTAAATAGACATTTGTTATTAATGTTTGTTGTATCAAAACATATTGTAATCCGAGCTGTACAAATGGTGAAACTTACATAAACTATATTGTATTGTATTATGTTTCCATCAAATCAAATTTTGTCTGTTTTGGTCAGATGCTATTGTCTGTGTTAGTCACGTGTTTGTCCAACCTTTATGGCAATATCAAAATGGTCCATAACAGTAATTTTTATCAATATCACAATGGTCTATAACAGTAATTTTATCAGAAATATCTAGATAGCAAATGGACAACAACATTGCTTGTTAATGCAAAGCTTCATGTAAATATATTGATGAGTTTTGAGATTATAAACAAAGCCAACCATCCCCTTAAAGTGTGATCAAAATATTTTATACCTTCCCAAATGGAATGCAGCAATTTCAGCATTATGTCTGTCACCTCCCGCATAAGGCCGGCCTGTGATGATGTGGTCCCTTGTATACCTACAACAAATACAGTCTTGCAGCTTTTAAACACGTTCATTGATAGGCAAGTCTAGAAGATGAGCTGCAATTTAAATCAAAATATTCAAAGTTCCTCTGTGATTATTTATTTTTACAATTGTTCTTATCTTACATTTCAATCGGTATGGAAATTAATTGGGTATTGCACTGTAAAAGATCATTCTCTCCCAACAGAGGTAGCTCCGTCGGAAATTCCTATACAACCTCTGTCTAATACGAAGGTTTCTTGGGCTTCAGGCAGTTTCCCCGAGCGTGACAATTTTGCAGCTTAAACTACCTGGCAATATTTCAGCCAATGAAAACACTGAATGCAAGAATAACATAATTTTGTTGTCACATAGGCCTATGCAATGATGAAGTCACAATATGAGGTGTATGTGTTCTGTAAAGACTCGAAGTGCAAGGTGCATAATCGAATAAAGTTTAGCTTTTGTAAAGTTTCTGGAAATAACTTATAAACATTTGAATGATAACTTTTGAAACAGCGTCACTGATTGCGCAACTAACTTTGACTGCATCCAATCAGCGTTCTTCATTTCGTGTCCTAGAGACCTTCGTATTAAGACAGAGGTTGTATAGGAATATATGACAGAGCTACCTCTGTGGGGAGAGAATGTGTAAAGATGAATTTCTTCTTCTTTTTTTCAGTTGGGTCTTGAGTACAGCTCTTGTCAAATATGGACATTTGTCACAATATTTTATAATGAATGTGTAAAATCAGTCAAAGGATATGTAAGCATCATTGGAGGAAATAGTAAACAAATTTCACCCAGTGTTTTTAAGAGTTAGCTGCCCACCAGTCAAATGCTCTGGTTAATTTCTGATCGGGTCAGATGGAAAAAAGGCCAGCCAGCTTGTTTGATTTTATATTTTCCATTTGTCAATAAATTGCAGGACCTTTCAAATTTTGGTAGTGGCTGTTTGGTAATTCAAACCTGAAGTCCTTCTAGCCAGTAAACAGTGTTCGCGTTAACGCATAAACCTACGTTTTTCACGCATAAAAATCATATATTCACGCAAAATATATTGTAAATGCGTGTTTTGCACACACATATAATTATACACTTAAGTTTATATTTTTCCATAATGTTAAAGATATCGTTCTAAGCTTATTGTCTGATTACGATGTCCTGAAAAAAATAAATCGAAACCTGGAAATCCCATTGCTCAAAGCCCTGTCATTGGTTACTATATCAATGGAATTCCCCAGAAGTCGTTCGTTTCATCCAATCAGAGCGATGTTTACAAGTAATTATTATCAAGTCTTATGCTGTTTAAAAATCATTACAAAGTTCGGAACGGCAGCTAGTTACTTACACAAGCATGTAGCTGAATGTGTTTTATCATAAAAATTGAACCGTATATCTATATAGTAAGTTAAACTTTGATGTCTAAATTTGATGACAATTTATTACTTTTACTAGTCATTTATTGAAATAAAAACTCCATTAACAAAAACGCGAAATATCTCAATTGAAAATTGATTATTTCATTTCTGCACGCACTGTACAAAAACCTACCACGAACACTGGTAAATGATCAAAAATCATTTTGAACTTAAAAGCTGTGATGATATATAGTAGAATCAAGAATCAAGATATTTAATCTGATGATTTATCTATCCAGGTAGGCTTTCTGTATCGTGATACATATTGTTAACTTTCAAATTGTTAATTTTGCTTGTCAAAATTTTAACTTTCTTTTTAATCCTTGAAAAAAGTGCATTGTCACTGCATTGTCTTGTAATGAAATATGGTGATACATATCGTATCATAAAATATCTTAATCATCACACCTCTATTTTTAAAACTGATTTCACTCACCATCGAGGTTTGAATGCTACCACCTGGCCTCCCTTGAGAACTAAAGACAGCTTGAGTTGTGTCCCTTTAAAACCAACATCAGCAGACACTATTGGCCTCGTGGCCATCTCTCTCATAACAGCACCTGCACAGAATAGGATACGGTTACTATGCCGGTGAAACGGTGAATAAGCTTGCCGTCCTGTCATAGGGCTTTTGTACACGAGGTTTTGTTCCCCATACAAGTTTTAGAAGTTGGACGCATCTACCCTGATTCTCTTCAGAATGACTCCCTAATCACTCCATATTTGAATTGCAAGGCCATCAATATAAAAAATTATCATTTTCACATTCTAAAAGTCAAAGCTTCATTTATTTCAAATCTGTATCTATTTCTAATTTTCATTGTTAATTTGCATTGTTATATTATTTGTTCGTTCAAAAAAATATTTTTGAAAAAGTGGTCATAAGATTATTTGCTATATCCATGTTTCATAAACCTAAGAAACAATTCTGAGAAGTATGAAAATTAAATTCATTATTGTGTAAAACACAGAATTGTAATTTTACCAAGTAAAGGTGTTTTAGTTGAGGGAGAAAGCTATACCTATAAAGAGCATACTTAAAAAATGTCATCGAAGAAAATTGCAAGAAAATCTAAGAAAATTTCTTACCCATTTCTGGAGTTACTTCAGGATGAATCTGCCTCCATCCAACCCATCGTGCAGCAATAGTCCAGGGAGACTCTTTCAGCTGGTACCGCCAATCGAGTTTGTATTTCTCCTTGAAATTGTTTATGGCGACATCCATTGAAATTCCTTTCTCATCTTCCGCTGACGATTTTTTTCCTCTCCAGATTTCAGGTTCGAGAATTTTGAAAGATACAAGGAGCATGAAGGCTGCACATGCCAAGATAAAAAGACGGACTTGGAGTTTCATTTCTTTGATGAAGATTCTAGAAGATGAAGAATAAATACAAATTAATGTTTATTAAACGGATATCATATTTGTAGCATTTCTTCTCGGCTTTGTGGACTCTAAGCATATGCCTAAATCATTTTTATCCTATTTTTGACAAAATTGACAGATGCCATCTTGGGTAGGGGGTAGCAATTTATTAAATGATGCCAAATATTAGAAAAAAATTTAAGATGTTACAGTCGCTGGATATATAGTATAATGATATAGTATCCATAGGGATTATCTTTCCATCCCTGTGTCGTTTGAAGTCATATATGTTATTTTGGAGCCTATTTTATCTGCATCTGCGCAAGTATCCCTATGATTTTCATCAGAAACAAAAAAAAATTAAACATGTGGAATTTCATGTTGCCAATGAAAAAAGAATATTTTTTATGATGTGACAATGATTGGATGTAATAGAAAAAGGCTTTATCTATTCATCAACATATCAAATGAAGTTAGATATTTCATTTGAATAGACATTCATGGGTAGCTGCTCCAGATAAAATAGTCCTCAGACGCTGACAAAGGAAGATGTCTAGCATCCTGAACAAGCAAAATATCAATTTGATCTTATCAAATAATTCAGAGAATGTTATTTTGGAAAGATGACAGAACACCAGATACATACTTAGAACACCAACTTTATGAGAACTGCACGAGTATGTTGTGCAGTTTTTGCACATTGCGACAGGAGTCAGCTGATTTTTTTAAACGTTCCTGCTGGAACTGCATTTTATCTTGCATTTTATCTTATCTTTAACCCTTCGGCACTTTTCCTTTAAGCCTTTGACACTTTATAAATAAAAATTCGGTTTTACTTTAATTAAAGTCATAGTCTCATTTTTGTAAGGCAACTAAACTGGACTAATGATTCTTCACGAACAAAATCTGATCCCTAACACAAATATTTCCTGTTGCATTTGCAAAGATTTTCACTTTTATGCCCGTTTTACAGTTTTGGATAAAGCAGCTTATTGGCGCATGCCTTTTCAGACCGATGAGGTATCGAATCAAGTGCAATCCCATGGCGAGTACGAGACAATCTCGTCTTCGCAGCGCCGTTACTCATGACAGACGCATTCTTCACTGAGTTTACCACCTTTTTGTTATTTCTATATTTGAAAAAGCGTAAGCTATTACCTATTTTCATTGGATATTCAGCTGGGAAATTTTATGTGTTCTTCGTCACGGCCTTTGCGAAATGACGTGGTAAGGACTAACGCTCACAATAAACATAATATTCGGGTAGGGTAGGGTAGTTTAAACTTCATTATTGAGGGCTAGAATGCCAGCAGAGTTCTGAAAATTGTTGCAAATGTCAGGGGAAAGATTTCTATGAGTGGTGAACTATTTGTCCGGCATTTATTACAATTTGCCTTGCAAAAATGAGACTATGACTTTAATGTTTTGCTTGTTTTGTTTACATTTGTAACTTAATATTTTTTTACTTTGGTCACGAACTTCAGACACCCCAGGATAAACCATCCTGCTATATCAGCGTATTTGTCTCAGCCCAGCTCCATCATATACCCTGATATCTTTCGACCTAAAACGCTCGAATCGCTAAATAAAGCAAGCCAATGAAATGACTCGCATTCAGCGATAGCGGCACTACCCGGATGATAATTCAAACAAATGTTAATGTAGGCTATAAATAGCCATGAGTTACCAGCTTTAAGCGATACAAGCGTTTAAGGCCGAAGGATATCTGGGTATATGATGGAGCTGGGCGGAGACAAATACTCTGATGTAGCAGGATGAGGATAAACATTCTGCTTTTCAGAAGTCACAATACAATATATATATTTTTTTAAAACTTTAATGATCATAAGAGATCAAATAGTTAAAATTCTAGTCTGTATTCAATGATTTTAATACCTCTACGAAACCATCGTCTAAAACTGGCACGGTCTACGAATTCACCACGTCTACGAACCAGCCTGTTCTACGAAGAATCCGACATCCCCTGCCGCAATCGCTAAAATAAAAATATTTAATCTCCTTCATTTATTTCAATTTTAATTATTTACTCACCAATTACCATATAAATAATCCAACATTTTCGTCAGAACAAATGTGTGGAATGAAATTCAGGATAAATACCAATGAAATACTATCAAAGTTCCAAACTAACCGACGTGCAATGTGTTCATTTATTGCACGTCGTCTGCCATGTTGGTACCGGAAGTCAAAGTTTCCTTCAAAAGGAGAAATATAACTACTACGGAATGATCAAGATCTGTCTTGCACATATTTAATCTGTGGCCAGTTTTCTATAATGACTATGGAAAATTACAAGTTATATTTTTAAAATATTTTTCAAATAATTGGTAAATAGCATTTCTACTAAAAGACACCCGATTGATACCGATGAAACACCTTTTAAGTGCGCTTCGCCAATTTTTCATTTTGAAACGAAATTAAAACGAATGAGGATTATTTTTTCTATTCAGTTATTCTCCTCAATTGTCTCTCCTATAAATGTTTTTTCTCAATACTTAGCCAAAGCAGTTTGTTAGTAAATAAAGTGAACAGAAACATTAATTCTTTAAAACATAGTTTGAAAATTTTTGCTCAAAAGCAAAATCAAAATGATTGTGTCCTAAAATTTACAGAATCGAACCATGAAGTTCGTGAATTGGCCTACATACATGCTTTTTAGATATTGATCCAATATTTGCATTGTTTTAACGATATCAGATTTGTTATGGTTATTTTCATACACCTGAATTCTGTGTTCTTATTATTCCATTTGCAAGGAAATAGAAAAAATGTGATTTTTTTTCACCCAATCTCATTAAAATAAAATCTAATATTGCTGCACTACGTTACGCAGATTATGGAGTGGAGCATGTAGATTTCATTTCAATGAGACTGTTTTTCACCCTGCCGACTGACTTTTTAAGAGAAATACAAATATAAATTGCACAAAGATTTTATCATAAAATTTAGTTCGATCACAAACCCTAAGCTTTTTGGAAATAGTCCGCAGTCATAAAATTGCGAGGTTGCACGACTCATGAAATCGCATTCTCCACCATGTCGCAATATGTCTTTGGTTCATACATACTGTTACTTGATATTTCTCCATAGCCAATGGCGATATTTTCTGGGCTTAATTTTTATTCTTATACAGACGTTGCAGTTAATTCGGGAAATGGCAATCTCATTAAAATGAAATCTAAAATGATCCACTACGTTACGCGTGTATAATATGCGTAACGTAGTGCAGAAATTTTCGATTTATTTTAATGAGATTGAGGAAATGGATATACGATACAAGAAAATAAAATCTTAATCTAGCTCTCCTTCCAAAATCGACAAAATGTTACCAATAGTAACATGTTTCAACTGTGTTGTATTTTTAACATGTTCTATTATCATATAAGTATAAAGCGGATTGTCACCTTGAAATTCGTTTCTACAAGAAATAGCTCCTACCTCGATTAGACATTTTAAAGTAATCCGATTTGTAATAATATAGTATTTGGATTATCAAATATAAACGACAGCGTTTCTGTCTGAGATTACAACCTTGAGCTCAACTCAACACCAGCTACTTTGGAACAGACTGTTTAATAAATGGACTATGATCCATGTATGTTTGATGCACTTCTAATACTGTCGGGGCGGGATAGCGCAGTGGTTATCGCGTTCGGCTTCGGATCGAGAGGTAGGGAACTGTTCTACATTCAGTCAGGTTTGGGTGCAATGCTACACTGAATTTCAGTGCAGTGCTAGTTCCAGCCGGTGCTCGCAGGTTTCACCGCAATGCATAGCCACATTGGTGTTGCGGGCTTTCTCCCTGCAATAATACTAGCAGCCGCGCTATAAGTGAAACACTCTTGAAAGCGGCGTTAAAACACATATCACCTCACCTCACCCCTAATACTGTCGCGTCAAACATGGTCAGGATTATGTAATCACACTATTACTAGTTTCACATATCTGTATTTGTTTCGAATTTGTTTGAGCACTTTACGTGTCTTTGTTTGTTAAGAGACAGTCCGTGAGCTTCCTTGTAATATATTTGCCTTTCATGTGCACGCGTGTCAAAACACTTCCGGAAATTACACGAATACAATTCTCAAGAACCCTAGTTATATATCATTTCAATTATTAGCAACTGACTGAAGTAGAAAAGTAATTGGCTATAAGTAGTCATGATGTTGAAAGCGTATAACCGTAAACAATTATACTTCTCTCTAATGAACATCTTTATATAAAGGTTCTTTCTAGTATCAATGTTTCTTTTACATAACACAATTTAACGGTTTATAATTAAAACTTGAACAAAATTATTTTTTTACAGAGGATAACAGATATTCTCAATCAAATCATAGCTTATATATTATTGTATATATCATATATACTATATGTATAAGTTCATATGTTGAAATATGTATGTTTTGATATTATATGTACACATATCTTCACTGAGATAACGTTCTTTACATTTGAATAGATAGGAAAAACTTTATTATGTTTGTCAACTACCAGGTTTATTTCCTCGATCGATATACGGAAAGATGATATTTCCCCTGCAGCGCAACCGCCTTTGAAAATACTGAAATATCCACTGTGCCTATGTCATTAATATCCTCTCGATATCACAATAAAGATAAAAAAAAGAAGATTTTTATAGAAATGTTTTGCTGTACTTTATTACACACGATAAAGAATAGAGAAAGCTTATTCCCCGATGGGCAACAAACACAATTAACATGTTTAGTTATCAATATTTAACATACTTATTTAATACACGTCTGTTATTATTGGTATTGTTTCGTTTAATGGAATAAAAAAAATAACTCCATTGTATTGCTCACGACAAAAATCAATCTTTATCAACTAAAATATACCGTCCATTTTCAACCAGAAAGTATTATAATAAATCATTACAAACAAGATTTCAACATAAACGTCTGGCTACTTGTTTATTCTTTATGGGGACCATTTTAATGTATGAGTTACAGTATCATAATGTTTATATGGACCGACCACATTCGCGACAACATAACTTGCTCAACACTGGAAAATTAGAATTAAGGAACACACGTTAGTCAAACCCTTATCATGTTTTACATTTATGACTTTCCCTCAAAACACGTGTATTTAATGAAAAATTATCGAAACTAAAAGATAACACAACCGAAGGTTGGTGGAATCCACTTATCTGTATTCCACAATCTTTTACCTAGCTCGACGCAAAACCACGTGTTACCCATTCACGTGCATTCACTGTGTAGTTGCGCCTTGCACGTGCATCGATGCTATTTAGACTAGTTTTTACGGCTGCAGCATTATAAAACACGGTCATGCATTATTGCACAAAATGTGATATTTTGCCAACAAATAATAACCATTTATCATAAAGGAGTTTGATGTTGCCCTTTTTTTGATGACCTGATACTTTGCGTTTGTGATCATTGTCCTCGACATTCGTTTTAATTCAAACGATTGAAGTTGTGATTAATGATAATGCTCCTTTGGTCTCATATTTTTGTTTGTAATGATAAAACACATATGATCATATACTTTGTTAAACGGCATGTTTATATCAATCTCATTCAAATTAAAAAATCAATTTTAAATATTTGATTGTCAGATATTGGTTCTACTTTTGTTGTTGCAGGCTTAAACATTTCGACGTTTTTTTAATGCCAGTTGTTGCGTTATGGCAAATCAAGCGTAAATATGGTTATAGTTGCCGCTTTGAACTAAGGAAATTAAAATTAATTCAATTTCATGTCGTCGTAAAAAATGTCGATTTAAAGCTTTAACATGCCTTCTCAGAGAAATAAATGGATATCACGAAAAGAAAATTAAATATTACTAATTGCCAGAAAATCTTTTTAAAACAATACTTGTATTCTTGTAGAAACGTAAAAGTTCAGTAAATTTACGCGAAACCATTTTGATTACTTGAATTATTAAAAGGCTTATCCATTAAAATGGTTGCTCGCAGTTTATTTCTTGATTCATGGCACTATAATGGACCCTTTTTTCATTTCTTCCAAAATAATCTAATTTCTTCATCTCTAACCACTTATTTTCATCATAATTCGTGGTTGTCTTCGAGAGAATTATCAATAGGTCGAGGTGATGTGCTGAAGCTCCTTATAAGGTGCTACTTTAACAAACACCAATATTAAGAAAATATAATCAATGACAGATAATGCATCGCTATCAATATCATTAACAATCCGCAACCAGACGATCTGCCATATATCATGAAAATATCTGCGTGTTCAGTTTATAGTATTAATGTTAACAGACAGGGGAGATGCAATGTTGCATTGAATCTGCATGAACAACAGATATTACAAATATTAAATATCAAAATGTTGCCAACAGCCTGAAAACCAAAAACGGCAACGACTATGTTTAATCCAACAATGTTTATGACGAGTATCTGACTTATAGATATGCCTTATAAGGAAAATTATATCCTTTGTTCTAACTTAAGGTATTTAGATATATCAAAAGGTTACACGTTTTCTAGTTCAGCCGTTTTCAACGAGCAATATTTTATTTCAACTTTGTGCAAACTGACCGTAGATTCTTATTTTCCTTAGGGAATAGGACCGTCATAGCTTTTTCATCATTAATTGCAGGGGAATTGTATAGAATTATCAGCATTTTTTTGCATCGATAGAAAATTAAGTGAGCGCTTATTTCTTCATTTCTCTCAAAAATGTGTGCAGTTGTGCCTTTAAGTATTCAATCTCTGTTTTTTTACATATTGTTTGTATAGGAATACGTAAATAATGGTCAATATCAGGCTACTCTTCTTCCCAGGCATGGCCTATTCTTACGCCAGACACAATAATTTGCTAAGATAGGCCTTGCCGCATTTCCCGTATTTTCCCGTGCGTCTGTAGAATATTCAAAATTTTTAGGACTTTTATAATTTCTCTTATTCAAAGCTTGTGTGCAAGTGTTTTCTTAAACTTCTGTATACATGACAAAATGATATCAAATTTTCATGTATCCATGGCCAATTTTGTCAAGTACATGCAAGATTATATTACATGGTTGAGGGTTAAAACAATGTAAGATTAAACAGATGTTCTCTACTCTTAGCTAAAGATCATCAAGATCATCAATCTGAGGACTCTGTGTAGTATTATGTCGTGACTCTGTGTAGTATTATGTCGTGATTCTGTGTAGTATTATGTCATGACTGTGTAGTATTATGTCGTGACTGTGTAGTATTATGTCGTGACTCTGTGTAGTATTATGTCGTGACTCTGTGTAGTATTATGTCGTGACTGTGTAGTATTATGTCGTGACTGTGTAGTATTATGTCGTGACTGTGTAGTATTATGTCGTGACTGTGTAGTATTATGTCGTACAACTTTACTAGGTAATTAGTTTGTTGAATAAGTTAAGTAACGTTTATGCTTAACTACGTTGACATTCGTACTTTTTTATTTTCATATGTTTATATTGAATAGCAGTCACAACAAATGGCCATTTAGAATTAATAAAAGCAAAGATGGAACTATCTTTAGTAGAGCTGATATTATCACTAGCATTAATATAATAACTATTCGTGCTAAGTAAACATACATATACACAGAGTAAGTGGCAACTCGATTGTGACTAATGAGTGTGAAAATGACACGTATGATAAAAACAATATTCAAATGGAGATTTTAAATAAGTATGGTTAAGCCTGACATTCTCTGCGTACGGAAAATTATTATGATTTTTATTATGATTATTTACGATAAGCATTCATGCTTTGCATTTAAAGAGCCACTCCGTGATTTTCGGAAGATATAATTTATCTTTGATACGAACCTAAATGTCATATGTGGTGATATAAAATCAAAACATCTGAACTTTTCATGTCGAAAGACATATAGCTGACAAATACTGGTTCTCCATGAAAATCTAAAAACAGCCTTATAAATGCACAGAGATGTAGTTATCACGTCCAATATACTTGGATACTAGTTATTTAACCTAACAAACGCTATCAACTCCTAACTGCCTCCTGGCTGTTTTAGAAAAGTCTCTAAAATTACGTTTGACTATTTGGCGCGCAACTGTCCGGTTTTCGATCATGATTGCGACGTTCTACCTCCATATTGTCACTGTAAAAAAGCAATAAGCCTTAAAATGTGTCTTTTTGGTAACAGTCGATACTTCGTGATCAAATGACACCATTTATTAAGTTTGGCATATATGACTCCAACAACTCACGGAGTGGCTCTTTAACATTCTAAACGAGAGTCAACTTAGCTTCTCTTTATTCAAAAGCAGGATGAATAAACTCGAACGTGTTCCAAGGAACACAACTTTTAAGAAATTGCCGCCAACAAGATACGAACTCGTTCTGACAGGGACTTGCCTCTGCACAAAGGTCTGACAACAGCTTGTATCGCCGCATGTTCTGAAACGTTAAATTCGCAACATGAAGACGAATGTTTCCCAATGAATTAAAAATGACGTTTATTTAACATCTATCAATGGTATGTAAGGCCGCTGATGACTACGGTACAACGAATATCTAATTGGCCTAGAGATCACTGTTTTAGATTGAGTTTCAAGATGTCATTGTTTGTGCATGACGTCTAACCATTGAAACGTAAATTTAAGCTTGTCACATTATTTAAAAACGTTAGTGCCAAAATTACACGAATAATGGACAATATCCACCTTGAAGAAAGATAAAGCAACGCCAGAATTTTGTACCGCAACAGTTTGGTAATGCAATAATATTGTACAGGCCTAACAAATACAGATTTCCTTTCTTGTTGTTGTGTCTTCACGAAGGAGGCTAGGTCAGTGACATGCTACATCATAAATTTCCTGAGAAAACATTGGTGTTATGCAAGGGCCACTTATTTGACTATGAAAAAAGATCTATATTCAAATTTATTACACTCGAAAGTATGTAAGCCGTCTTTAACAAAAACTTATAAACGTGTCTGAAAATGGTATGAGGCATTAACTCGTATAATAATTTCGTACATTCAATAAGATTTCCTGGTTAATCACATAAACATTACTATCTTATACTAAGGGTACGCGGTATTATCGGTACATCGGTATAATGCAATACAGAAACAACATCTTATGTACCGGTACACTCTTCTGAAAATATTCAATATATCGGTGTTAGAATTAACATTTTCCGTGTAAAATTACAGACATGTCCGAAAGCAGTCAGTGAATTTTCTCTCTTAATAAAACGAC